>JADDOH010009641.1:0-36190 GCA_016648135.1 Agrypnia vestita | reverse complement strand
CGGCTAGACAACAGTTGAAAGTCGTGGTAAACTAAATTTAAAATAAATAAAATATATATTAATAAAATAGAAAAATTGTGTGCAAAAAGTAATATGCATTTTCCTTCGAATTCGTGTTCAAAAATAACATTCAGTAACTAATGACGTAACGGAATTGCTGTGTTCGGTGCTTAAGGGTGTTTTGAAATTTCCATTTTCTGAGGAATTGGTAAGCGATTTTAAATTTAATGTTCGCAGTCGCAATATTCTCGTAATAGCGGAATTTATTACACCGGTATCGCTGACGTTTAAATCAGATGCAGAGACCAAATAAAAATGAAATATGAGGTTGGAATATTGGCGAAACTTATGTATGTATTAATGTTTTACTATTTCTTTAAATAAATTACCGATTAATTAATTAATTAATAAATAAATTTAAATTTAATAAATTTATTAATTTATTGATAAATAAATTTATTAATAAATTAATTAATCGGTGTTAAACTTTACATTCGTAAGATCGGATTGATAGTGTGATGAGAGTGAGTGCACACAGGACCGATGGATAGGTGTAATGTATGTAACGTATGTAATCTGTTTGCAGAACAAAGCATTTGGCCATGCAAGAAGTATATACATATATATATATATATAAATATACATATATATTTTTTTGAATAGAGATGCGAACACGGAATACGTGTCGCATCTCTATTATATACTCTTACTATTTTAAAACTAAGCTAAACGTTTGTGCTATGAAAATAGGGCTAACTTGCTGGTCTGGAGTGAGGTTCGAACCCGCGACCTTTGGATCACGAGATGAGAGTTTTAATCGCAAGACTAACAAGCTACTGAAAATATATTTATAAGTTGTTTTTAATAAAACTATTTGGAAAATAATTTCATAGAATATATTTTATTGGATCCTTGAAGATGACATGAATTACAAATTAAAATTTATTCTATTTATGAAAAAAATATTTGAAAATATATATGTTTGACTGCAGAATTTTTTTACACGAACTTTGTATATTATGGAAGTAGATGGATGGAGGAAAATGTGGAAGAATCGACAAACTCAGGGTTTCGAGAACAAAAGTTTAGCCGTACAAGTACAAGTACAAGCAGCATAAACATTGCTCTAAAACTTATTGTGCAGTTATTAAGCTTAATTATTTAGAAATATAAACGAAATAACGATACATTATTATTTTTTTGATGCTAACAAATACATAACTGAATCATGCATACGTAGAAGCATTTATATATATTTTTATTTTTGCGAGTATGGATGAAAGAATCAAAAATATATAATAACTTTATTTATGAAATAAAAATCTTTTATTGAATTATCCGTCCTCGCAAATATCAAATGTCGTGTATGTATACAAGCGTGAGGGAAAAAGTGATGAAAAATGAAATGAAAAAAATGAAGCTACCGATTACATTGAAATTATTTACTGGATTGCTTGCCTGTAGTATCATCCCTCAATGCAACTGGAAGTATGTGATGATGATATTATATCACACATCACCTCCGATACCCCATCACAGGCATCCATTTAAATATATGGAGATGAAGATAAAGATGGCTATGTACGATCTACGCTGCTAAGTTATGCCTGATTTCTCCCCAAATCAGATATAAAACGCGTACCGATGGAAAAAAAAACAGTAAAAGTAACAGTGAACCACTGAAACCTAGTCAATTTTGGTAATAAGTTTTAAAATACAATGTAAATTACGTACATCCCTACTTTGGATGGTAGGTTCTCCTCCTTCTCCTCCTCCTAGCAAATTCTGAGTGTTTGGTTCTGACATCTTGCAAAAATTTTGTTAGTTTCCATTTTGTGAAACCAGTAATTATTGAAATATCAGTGACGTTTTATTTTATTTTGTTTAGTTAATTTTATTAAGCTATAAAATAGACATAATAATCCATAGCGTGCGGTAGATCGTAGAATTTTTAGTAATGTTAAAAAATTTAAAAAAAAATGTTCTATTTGATCAATTTTGTTCTATTTGATCAATGTTAACCAATTACTTGCACCGTTTTTCTTCTAATTAAAGGAAGAAAATTTTTCTCACGGTTTAAAAAAAATCATTCTTTTCGACCCAACCTAAAGTATGTCATGATTAAATTAATGTTACAGTAAATATTATATTAAATGTATTAAATATAGTTATTATAAAAATTTAAAAGAATCCTAGTTAGTCTAGATAATTTGATGAAGAATCAGCATGTACTAAACTTTTATTCTTTGCTCTTTTACTTTGTCCTCTAAGTAATTGCGTTTATGCAAAGTAAGTGACAATTAATTATACTGCGTTATATATTTTGCTCATTTTTATTATTTATTGAATTTTGTGCAGGTGTGCTCGAATACCGTAAATACAGAGCATAACGCGTCGGTAAGGCCGTCACAGGAAAATGGCAGAGTTTCTCGCGCCGGCGGTGTGAGCAGCTCCGGCAAATAGGATGACTGTTTCCAGCCACTGACCTAAGTTTGCGCAACCGAGTAAACAGAAGTGGGATTTGAGAGTGATAATATTACATCACTACGTTTAGCGAAATCGGGACACTATACTACAAATATAAACGTAACTAATTCATTTTTGAGTAATGTATTTTATTTATTTATACGCCACAGAGAAATATATGGAGGTGTAACAGATATATGATATATTAAAATTCCCTACAGATTTACTTTTCAAAGAAATTAATGTTCCAACGTTAAGCAGATTATAAAAAAAATACTTATATATTACAAATACATAGAGAGTCATTCATTCAGTAAAATATGTATACACCACAAACTCATAATTCTTATATTCATAGCCAAAGAGCGCAAATAATAGGATGTGTACACATTCCCAAATACAAAAAAATAATCACACAACACCATTAGACTTATCTAGATGTTAAATTTTTCAATAATTTATCAATGAATGTCAAAATTGAAGAACAATATAATAAATTCAAAAAATACTTGAAACAAATAGAATAATACATATCGAAACAAAAAATAGTTAGATTTAAAAAATAAAAAATAATATTAGGTCCTTACATATGAAATTGACGTTTTACCGTACTGGCAAATTTGATCTCAAATATCTTCTCTTTGGTTAGGAATTCCAAATCCAAATTTTTACAGCTATTTACTCATGTATTTGTGTTTTGAAAATTATAATTCATTTGTTTTTTCCTCAATTGTTTTTTTCTTTGCGAGACTCAGTTTACAAAATGAAAAACTTGAAATATCGCGTTATTTACGAGTACGAGTTCCACCGTGGCACCAGTGCTGCAGAAACGGCTCGAAGGATTAATGATGTGTATGGCGACGGTGCCGCAAAAGAAAACACAGTGCGTTTTTGGTTCCAACGTTTTCGTTCTGGAAATTTCGACCTGCAGTACAAGCCCCGTGGACGGCCGGAGACCAAAGTTGATAATGAAGAATTGAAGGCTATTGTGGAAGCGGAATCCATCGCAAACCACATCCGAGTTAGCTACAGGCTGCGGTGTTAGTGATAAAACTGTTTTAATCCACTTGAAGCAAATTGGTAAGGTGAAAAAGCTTGAAAGGTGGGTACCTCACGAATTGAGTGAAGCAAATCAACAAACGCGAGTTACTTGTGAGCGTTTGGTGGACTAGTGCTGGTGTCGTTCACTACAGCTTTCTTAAATCTGGCCAGACGATTACGGCAGATGTCTATTGTCAGCAACTGCAAACCATGATGGAAAAGCTAGCTGCTAAACAACCGAGGCTGGTTAATCGCTCTAGGCCACTGCTGCTTCATGATAACGCTAGACCACACACTGCACAACAGACGGCTACCAAATTAGAGGAGCTTCAATTGGAATGTCTAAGACATCCACCGTACTCTCCGGACCTTGCCCCAACAGATTACCATTTTTTTCGAAATTTGGATAACTTCTTGCAAAGGAAAAAATTCAACTCCGATGGGGCAGTCCAAACCGCCTTCAAAGATTTTATTGATTCCCTTCCGAATGGTTTTTTTAGTAAAGGAATCGATGAACTACCTATGAGATGGCAAAAGTGCATAGATAGCAATGGTACATACTTTGATTAAATAAATATATTATAATAAAAAAAAATCGACTTTATGTTCCTCCCATACTAAACGTCAATTTCATATGTAAGGACCTAATATTTATATTCTTGATTCACTTATATTTATTTTATGATGTTTATAATTCTCTAAACTGTTTCATTTATCGACTTATACTTGATTCATGATCTAACATTATGCATCATGTACTGTCCCCAAACACAAGTGTTAACTTTTCTGGGGACAGTTAAACAAGTATTAAAAATGTATTATATTAATTACTGGAGCATGTATTTCTTTTATTTTCAATAAAGAATTTAAAATGAAAATTAGGGTTAGCAAAAAAAATTAACATTTCACTTGAAAAAATTTAAAATTAGGAAACAGACCAAATTGCACAGCATTTTTTTCTGATGAAAGGAATCAAGCAATCTCATGAAAATTCGTACAAATTCATTTTGCTTATTGCCAAGTCTATATTTCCAGTGAATACGTTAAAGTAAAATCGTACAAAATAATCCTTAATGTAATTAAGTAAAATACGTAATTGTAGATTTATTTATTCTCCTGTTTTCAGCCGCCCCAAGTTTTAACTAAGTCATCGAAGTTAGAATACAGAGCCAATAAGCTATACGGAGGATAAGTAAATACGCATAATACATTATGTATTCGTACAATTAATGATCGTGATCTGAACATGAATTTCGGGTCTAGAGTCGCCCTTTTAATTATATAAAGAATTAATATTTATTTTTTTATTTCTCAGTTAATTATTTTTTTATTTTAACGTTTACTTACTTTCCAGCTTTGTCCGAGATTTGGACTCTTGTAATATTGTTCTCATGTTTAATTGAAAACACAAAAAAAAATTATCTGACTAGATATCGACACGTCTTATTTTATGATATCGATACGTCTTAGTTTAGTTAAGAATATTTTAAGGGCTAACGACTCTGAAAATAATCGCATCGATCTAGAAATTCCAGAGAGAATAATATGTCAAAGCACACAGTTCGAGAGTTTTCACTAATTCAGATAAACAGATATTCGGCTTCTTAATGAAAATTGATTTTTTTTATAAGTTGATGTATTAAAAAATTCCGGATCTTATAAGGAAAATACAATGAAATATCACAAAATGTTTGCGAGTATCCTACCGGGGGATACGAAATTGCATTTCGCCAAACGAAGAGTTCATTAGACGACACAAAACGAGAAATAAAATAACGATAAAACTTGATAAATTACACTTCACACGTTGAAGAAACGTTTTCTGAATGGTTCTACTCGTATTTCCACAACAGACTTCGTTGTCTCCATTATGATTGTGTCAAGAGACTAGATGATTCTTTCGGGTCTTTTTCTCTCAAATTTCCCTTTAAATGATGACAATATAAAATGTAACTTTATTGCTTATTATATAACTACTATTATTATTTTATCAACAAACTTTACAGAATTGCGTACAATATTGGGTACAGTATTGTGCAAAGTATTACATACAGTATTGTGCAGATTAATGGAATCAAAAATCGTAGTCATAAAAAAAAATATTATACATTATATATATATATATTATAATATATATATATATATTATATATATATCTATATATATATATATTGATATGTACCCCATTTATTTGTTTACTGAACGCATTTTGGTGTAAAATCAATCAATCACCTGAATTACAGCTTCTATCAAATTTGTTTTGGCGGTGCAATCCAATTTTCGTGTCCTAGATTTGCAAATCGTTCCATGCAGAAGCTGTTATAAATGCGAAAGAGGGCGTTTATCTTATTAATTTAATAATATTTTATGATTGCGTTAAGCCTGTTGGGTGCCAACTTATACTTTGGACAATATATGTTCCCTTGTGTCATCCCACCTTCATCCCCCCCCCTCTCACCAGGAGACTGTCGGTAATGCAGTTCTCTTCGTTGTTGTCGGGCAAAAACCGGGACAGGGCCGGCTCTGTGTGTTTTGTCGCCGTTCTTTCGAAGTTTCGGAACGTTATAGCGAAATCGTATTTCCTATTTGTGTATGTGCTTAGAACAAGATATCCAGAACAATATACAGTCCACGACGAGCCAGGAAGCGACGGAGACCGGAGAAGCCACGGAATCCGGTGAGTGTTTCCAACCTTCTCCCTTTTTTTCATCTCGCGCAAGGCTGTGTTCGCGTCATTTGGTCCATTCGAGCCGCGATACGACTTTTTACAACATATTTTGTTCAAAGTATTTGGGGTTTAGTTGTTTAAAAGGAGTAAAAACGTTATTTATTTATTTTCATAATATCGTACTTGTAGGTAGTTTGTAGCATCGCTCGCGCGTGCGCTGGCGACACGGGCGCAGGCACGTACATTCTAACGAGTGAGTTATTTACTATATCGGTTTAATTAATAATATTTAATTTGTTAATAAATTATGGCAAGGTAAGTTCGTTACAATTTTTCGACGCTGTCTATGGAGGATCCGCTTCAGATTTCAATCGGATCGCAGTCCGGAGAAGCATCCGAAATATCGAAATTTAAAATTCGATACATGGACATGGAAACAATAAAATCGGAATTTGTTGAAAATCATATAGCTTTAGAAACGAGTTCTTCCAAAGATTTTGACTTGGAAGGCCATCGAGAAAAATATTGGAATTTTATGGTGATTCCATAAAATTCAATTAATTAAAATAATTAATTAAAAATACATTATTTTCGTGTGAATCCGAACGTAAACAGATACCTATTTTAGCTTCTACAAGTAATACATGTTTACCAAAAATCAATTTACCAAAGTTTGCGGGAAAACATACAGACTTCCCGAACTTCCTCTCGATATTTGATAAATTGATCCATGAGAATAGTTCTTTGAATGATATTGAAAAATTACAGTACTTATTTTCAAGCTTGGAGAGCGACCCGTTGAAAATTGTAAGACACTTAACGATATCAGCCGAGAATCACAAGGTGGCTTACAATTTGATATGTAAACGTTTCCACAATAAAAGCCGACAATCATTTAAATTCTATATTGTCATTTCGTTCGGTAAATGAAATTCGAGAATTGCGCTGTTTTGTTGACGTCATTAAAAGAGAATTTTCAGGCTTTACATTCGTTAAAACTTCCCGTTGAACACTGGGACTTCATTCTCGTGCATATAATTACACGTAAGTTAAATGCAGATTTACGTACAGGCTTTGAACTAGAATTTACAGAGGCAATTGAAATAAATGAAATAAATAGTCATATAATGAAGAATAGAGGCAACATCATTCGATTTCCAACCGCATGGAATAACATACTTAATAATAATAATCTCATTCCTAATGTTAATAATATTCATAATAAACCACATATCATAATGGAAACACCGAAGAAATTAGAAAGTCCAACCGCTTCACTGTTAAATAATGACAATAACAAAGTAGATACATAAAAAAAACAAAACGGATTATTAGCGTCTCTGGAGAATCCCATCCCCCACAAACACCTGACGAAGAATTTTTCAAACTTTCACTTAACGGTGAGCTCCAGACTCAAACAGTAATGCACTTTTCGGAGAAGTAGCTCATCAGTGAGGCCGAGATGAGCAGTGGGATATGTGACTGCAACTACGTGTTAGTACAAAATTCGAAGAGGCTTGTTGGTCTTGTGGTTAGGACTCTCGTCTCGTGATCCAAAGGTAGCGGGTACGAATCTCACTCCTGACCAGCAAGTTAGTCCTTTTTTCATACCACAAGCGTTTAGCTTGAAAATAGTAAGAATATTGATGTGATACGTATTCCGTGTTAGCATGTCCATTTTAAAAAAAATTGGCAAATCCTTCCAAAAACAGAAGATACCCCGATAACCCAGAAATCACAATAGGTACATAAAAAAAGCCTGTTTGGTTGAAGCCTAGACATTAAAGAGTGAGATGAAAATTGCAGGTAGAAATATATACAAATTAGTTGTAGTTAGTAGGTACAATGTAATTTCTATAATATTCATCTATCGCTATGTTTGATGTTTATTATTTATTACAAAAAAATCATTTACTTAATACGTTACGTAAATATGTACTAGAGGGGTAGCTTACAGTCAGTACCTACTTTTAAATAAGCTCTTTTTAACTAGAATTTATCTCATTTATAAATAAGCTCTGTTTAACTAGAATTTGTTTCATTTACACATAAACTCTAACTTTACCTAGAGAACTTTAACTAGAATAAACCTCGCTATATTGCTATCATAATAATCATAGTCATGGTCTTTAAAAGACCATACATACTTTCGAATATAAATAGCTTCGTCTCTGTGAGACATTTACAATTTATTTTATTCAATGATTATCCCTCTGGGAACAAAACCCAGTAATTGTGTTCTTAACAACATATTTGAACAAACTCAAATAATATTAGTATTTAATTATTCAGATATCAATGAATCATAATGTTCTGGCAAATACATATTTAAATTCACTTTTTTATAAAATATACGTTTATGTACAATTCGTGCATCATAGTACTGCCTGCAGCTCATCGTCAACGATGAGCTCCGGACCCAAACGGTTGTACGCTTTTTGGAGAAGCAGCTCATCGACAAGGCGCCCTGAAGATGAGCAGTGAGATCTGTTCGAAACGTCGGCAGACGACTGGTCCTGACGACCAGAATTTGACGCGGGTTACCTCCAAAGTAGTTAGAACTAACATTATTATATATATATAAGATATATACATATAATATATATATTATATATCTATATATATATATATATAGTATATATATATACTATATATTTATATAAATAAGAGATATACATATTAAGGTAAGTTTTAATATTCAACTTCTCGCTTGTCATATGAATAGTTTTTCATTAAAGTCAAGTGACTTCAGGTAACAAATCGAATTGGAATTATGAATTCAGGTGCTGTCTTACCTCTTCTTGGATCATGGTGAGCATTCGTTGACTGTATTCATGCTGAGGGTTGTTGATGAAGCGGTTCAGCATTTCCCTGATGAGGGGTTGAATCTTGGAGTCATAGGTCGAGTAGTCAAGCAGAACTGCAACTCCGGCTAATCCAATCACAAATCCGACAGCTTGCGAGGCGATGAACTGTAGGAGAAAAATGAACCACGGTCTAAAATTAGTTTTTATATAACAGATAATGACAGATTATAACAGATAATGACAATTAGCAGAAACTGAATACAAATGATAACTTCTTTATCAAATTTTAATGAATGTTGTGTGCATTTGAGTTTATTAATTAAACAAACTGGTGCTGGAAACCATCATTACAGAATGATAGTAAACTAACCCTAATTATTATCTTTTATTTACAAAATTCATTAGGTATTACAGAATTTATTTGCATTAAATATTAAAAATAAACAAAAATGCATTGAATGCTTTGCACACGTATTGGATTCCTCGTTGAAGCGTGATTATTATAGTTAGATTAAGCCAATTAAAATAGGCGACCGTATGGTGATGAATGACATTTAATTGCGTTACGCTTTGTTTTGAATTGCGAAATGGCCGAATGTGTGGCGGCCCTCGTGGCCCAGTGGGCATGACACTTGTTTCCCATACCGAGGGTTCCGGGTTCGATTCCCGGTGAGTTCACAATTAATCTATGTGATTAACTCAAGCCTGGGTATTTCGTGATGTATTTCGCTTCTGTAATTGGATCTTTTGGCCTGTTGAAGCGTAAAAAAAAATATATACAATTGAAGTATAAAATTTAAATAACTGTGATTATTCTTTAATTATCGATAAATTTTTATTGCAATTAACAGATAGTTTTTAAATAAAAGTGCAATAATAAATAAAGCAAACGAAAAATTTATAATATAATTAAAAATAATGTAGGTACTTCGTATAAACCAGAGTTTCTGTTTCTATTGGCATTATAAATTTAAAAAAGTATATTTAAAGAAGTATTGTTTCTACCAATTTTTTAATAAAAAAATTTTCATAGAATGAAATAAAATTATTTGTATAAAAAAAAAGAAATGCGCCACAGGCAAATTTTTTCCAAAAATTACCGATATTAATGGAAAATATATCTATATAAAATTAATTAAACGGTAAATGTAAAAATTCTTCTGATGAAAACGAGACAATTTACACTTTGATTTTTACAAACTGACAGCAGTGCCGCTGGCGAAATTTTGTTTTGAATATAATAATATTAATGAAATTTTATTTAAAAATATTTTTCTTACCAAAATTTTCTATTTATTATCGAAAATAATAGTTATGAAAGTATTGTTTAAGATTAAAATACATTCTTATCAAATTATAAGTGTAATTTTTAAAGAAAGTTTATAAAAATATAACCACAATAATATAAGCAAAATAAATTTAATAAGATCCTTGTGCTTGTTTCGAAGATGTGAGATATACCCTTAAATCTACACCTGCGTCCAATTTGTTTCGATACTTATTTAAAAAAAAACATATGAAGAAAAAGCTCTTTCTACTAATTTCGTACTAGTGAACGGTAATAAGAATTTGAAAGCTTTTTCAGAAAGATCTTCATATTATTTATCTATGATTAATCAAAAATTAATTATATTGTTTCGTTCGTATTTTACTTGTACATTTTATGTCCACCATTACTGATTATTTTTCGCGTACCACCAACTATCGACTCGTTTACCACCGGTGGTACGCATACCACAGGTTGGGAACCGCTGGTATAAACCATTAATTTGTTGAAATACCAACGTGCTTCGGAGCCAATGGTTCCTTCATCAGGATACAACATAATTCGAAGTGTAGATATTAACAAAATAAAAAAAAAAATTCACGTTGGTACATAATCTTCCATAGATTTTGGAGGATTATGAACTAATGTGAAAACTAATTTCAAAGGTAAGTATTTGCAAGAAAGACCTGATTATTAATAATATTTATTTAACTGTGAACACTTTTTCTTATTTCTAAAATTTCTACTTTATCCGACTATGTTATTCGTATGTTAAATTTGTAAGTCCTAATTACTATCAAAAGAATGATTTGTTTCCAAAGAATTATTACCGAATTCGAAATAATTATTGCCACTTATTTCCTAGATTTTTAAAAATATCATCCTTATTCTTATGATTTAATATATATGAATTTTTTTAATTTTATTATTAGTATAGATAGCTCGTAATATAAGAACATTATCATAATTTTTATTAATGTTCAATTTAATGTGTGCGTGTGTCGAGTGTGCATGTCAGTGAAGATGCGTGTTGTTTTTTGAATACGATTAATGTCCTTTAATTAAGTTTTGAATTATTTTTTCCCTTCGTTCTATATAAGTAAAATGGATGTATGGATAAGCCCAAAAAGATATTATATATTTACATATATAATGTATTTAACATCAACCAACACTAAATCTGTTATCTTTATTTAGATTGCTCCAAAAAATGATTATAGTGATTATAATATAGTTGAATCGGGAGGTTAAAATTATTATTTCTTTTCCATATAAAAACCCACTAGTCTCCTGCAACGTTTCTTTTTTTTTTGACTCTCGAGTGAAGAGTGAAATTACACCGAATTATGTTCAGTGACTTTCGTGATTGAATAAATTTCTACCCGATGCGACGTTGCCCGGGTAACAGATTTAGTTAAATAAAAATTTAAAAACTTATAAACAATAACAATGTTATCATTTAATTCAGGCAGGAGGTGAATGGGATGTCCAGGAGAGTGGTGGGGAATGACTACATATTTTCATCAAAGTTATAAAATGCAACTAGAAATGCTTCCTTCAATTCTATATGATTATTCATGTGTATAATTTGTATATTATTTTTGGAATACAACATCATAAAAGATAACGTAATTATCAAAATTCTATTAGATTAAAAATTATCTATTATTCGTCTTCATGTTTCCACAAAATTTCTCGAGGGCCAAGGTATTTTAATAAATAAAGATTAATAACAAAGAGTGAGAAAACAATCATTGCAAAAAAAGAGAAAATGCTTAGATTTCTGTGTCAAAAAAAATATAGAGAACAAAATATAATGCTCAAAATACATACAAAATTTAGAGCACTAAGGTAAAGTGACAGACCTTTTAAAAGCATTAAATATGAATATCCCTCTAACGATGTCCATTCGGTTTACAACAAACTTGACTTCTCGATTAGCAATAATTAAATATGCATTCTTTTAGAATAAAAAGGTGGGGCGGGGAAGGGAGGTGTGTTGGAGGAGGAAAGTCAGTAAGAATGGTAACATTTTACAATTTGGAATTAAAGTATTAAATTTGATTACATTTATATCTGAGAAAGGGAGAAATGTAAATGGAGAGAGAGAAAATGGAACTATTATATTCTAAAGAATAAGTATGCAAAATTTGGGTCAGATCTGACCGGTTTTGATTTTTAAACAAATATTATTATATAAATTTAAAAATAATATATCATTGGGAAGAGGTATGGTAAAGGGGGATGGGAAAATGTCATCTATGATACCAGCTGGGTCCTAAAGAATAAATTAGCAGAATTTGTGTCAGATCGTTAAAAATGGTATAGGTTTGTATAGCAAATATGTTCGGGGGGGGGGGGAATGTGGCCTATGTTTTCCATAGGGTCCTATAGAATAAGTATGCAAAATTTGAATCAGGTAGGTAAAAAAAATATATCAGGGGCGTAGGTGAGGTAAAGGGGCAGGGGGAAATCTATGTACGTTACCCGCCGAATAAATCATAAGAATAAGTACCTATGCAAAATTTTGTTCAGATCGGTCGTCGAACGGTCATATAATATATATATATATATATATATATATATATATATATACATGACCGATGAAATATTTAAAGAAACCCCAAAAATTCAGAACTGAAACATCTATACCTATAAAACTCAATGTCTCTCTGTCTGTCTGTCTGTTCTCTATACAAATCCACTTCCCTTGACATATTTTCGATGCAAAATGTACCGTTTGACCGATCGGACTCAAAATTTGGAAACTTATTCTGTAGGACTTGGCGGGTAACATAGGCAACATTTCCTCCCTATTCTCATACCCCTTCCTTTGACATATTTTCGATGCAAATATGTACCGTTTGACCGATCGGACTCAAAATTTGGAAACTTATTCGTTAGAATCTGGCGGGTAACAAAAGTGACATGTCTTTCCTTCCATTTTATCATTTACCCTCCCCCTGATATATTTGAGATGCAAATTTGTACCGTTCGACCAATCGGACCCAAATTTTGGTAACATATTCTTTAGGACCTGGTGGGTAACATAGGCCATATTTCCCCACTATTTCTTTACCCCTTCCCCTTCCTCTGATATATTTTTCATGAAAATCTGTACCGTTCGACGGATCGGACTCAAAATTTGCCAAATTATTCTTGAGCACTCGGCGGTTAACATTGATGACATTTTCCTCCTATTATTTTACCATTTCTCCTCCCCTTTTTTACCCTCACAAATTTATTTTAAACATAATCCTCAACCCGTGCAACTCCGGGTATGTACAGCTAGTTATTTGATATATTTAGGTTAATACAGTAGACATCATTTATAAGAAATATTCTTTATTATAAATTTTTAAAGAAAAGATGACTAATAATTTACAAACATGTCATGGATTCTCATTTATTTTTGAATTGACTTTGGTGATTGTGTTCGAACTCTTTTGACTGCTTATTCTGTATTATTAATTTGACCGCTTATTCTATATATTGTATTATTAATTAAGATTTATGATTAAGTTAACATATAAGATCAATGAGATCAACAAGATCATGATTTAATTAAGATATTAGATCAAAAGTATATTAGCTTTCTCATTGTTTATTAAACTAGATTTCATTACCTATATTATTTTAAGTGGCTATCCCTCACTACACACAAGAATCATAATTCCTTTTGGTGAGGTATATACAAAAATTAATTGTAAACATTTTATGGGAATCATTGTAATAAAATATTATATATATTACGAATTAAATTAGTAATAATAAAATACACATATATTTACACACTTACACTGATATTTATACGCTTTCATTATTCAAGTTGTACTATGGAACCATTTAACGCATTTCTCTACGCTTGATTCCGTTCTAAAGAATCCGTTTTTTACGTGCACGTAATTCCCGGCACAATCTCACTGCGGACGCCATATTAAAATGTAACAATTTATCGTTTGGAACGTGACCGTAATGGCGGCGTTGCTGCCGCAGCGCCCCTCCAGCCGGGTGCCGCCCGTGATGGCGAGGGGCGCTAATTTCGGAGTATTCAGGTTGCCGGCCCCGCGGAATGGACGGACAACGCGCGATATTCAGGATGCCAGCGATGCGTTTGTGCGCTTTGGCGGGAAATTGCACATTACCTACCTTTATATTTTTTCATTTTAATCTTGCTAGGTACTTTCAACGAAACGTGAATGAATGGAATATGTACTTTAAGAAATGTCTCCCTCGAATAGCTGTGTTTAAAAACTCGCCTTTATAAGAATATAAATTAATTTAATTGAATAATTTTAGTTTTTGTTGAGGTTTTAAGTATGTATATAAAAAAAATATTTTCTACTTTGACAGAATAGTGTAATATGGATGGAAATATTATTACTCAATATTTATTATATACAATCGCTGTTGTAACTAACTTAACGAAAAACAATATTATTTAAATTAATATACAAATAAAACGTACTGGAATTTAAAATAAGGTGATGAGTGTCCTTCTAGCTACCACATGCTTTCAAAAACAAACCATTAAACTGGAGGGCGGAAAGTGTCTCTCTGTTTGTCCTTTTGTGTAAGGTGGATAAATATTAGCAGAGTGCGGACATTTCCGGTGGATGTGACGTCACGGCACAGGTGACAATGGTCACTTCCGTTTCCTGCTTTAGAGTAGGACAACTTGGCACTCTACACCCGGAATGGCTTATAGTACGAGACGGATGATTCTAGATGTGATGTGTACTATTGAAGTGAAGTATGTGGAATTGTAAAATATATATTTACATCAGTCTAGGACACTTGAAAACATTTCAATTAAGGGGGAACACCTACCTAGACATTTCGGAAAAATCGATTTTGAAATTTTTGCATTTTCTGAAAGATTGAGGTCTTAAGAATGTCTGGTGAAAATTTCAAGCAATTATTGTTAAAAATAAAAAAGTTACAGCTGATAATAGTGGCATCCCTTTGTTGCGCAATCGCGCAACACGGCGCCGCACTACATGCAAGTAGCTGCCAGCCGGGTTCTTTCATAACATATTTTTATTATGTTTGTGAAGAGAGCTCGATGATACGGGAATTCAAAGCAAGCTCACTTATATTATGAACCTGGAATCGACGATTTTATGAAAGATGAAAAATTTCGCGATTTATTCATTACTCAATTTTCAAACACGTTTTACTCGAAACCATGTTTTAAAAATTAGTGACCAAAATGTCTCGGCAACCACAGAACCGATTAACTTAAAATTTTTAGTGGTTATTTTATACACAATATCGAGTCTAGTCTAATTATGTCGTAAATTTTTTTATCGGTATAATAAACCCGAATTTTGCCCTAAAAATGCTATTTTAAATTCAAACGCCCGCCATTTTGTCAAAAATTGATATTTTCATAAATTCCTATGTCAAAGACTAAATTGTAGTGTCAGTTTTGATAATCTTTTTGTATTTTTTTATTCTCATGATTACAAATGAAATAGGAAGGGTCACCGCGGAGGACCTTTTCTTTTCGGCAGTCGACAGAAGCCAAAAATTTTCCGCCAATGTTGAATATTTTTTAATAAAAAAAATTAAACGTATTCAAAAAAGGATATACTTTCATGAAGAAGTGATACCAATACTATATTTCATATAGGTTTCCTTAAAAAATTCACAAAAATTGCCTTTTTTCGCGCTTCGTATGTAGGTAGGTATTCCCCTTAATAAGTATTCAAGTTAATAACATACATTTTTCAATTTCAAATTTTTAAACCCGTATGATAATATGTATTCAAAGTTAATATAATATACTTACATATTAATTTATAATATTTCGTAAAAAGTGTCACAATTAAAATATAATTAAATTCTTTAAAGACCGGAGTGAGAATTGTTGGAAAATGTCAATGGAATTAAAACATTTATAAAAACCAGCATTTTGTAAAAGATTTCTGCACCCCACCCGTGCCGCCATCATTGCGGTTTTTATTAATTTCGTTTAATAAAGACCTTACAATATGCGAGAAGGCACATGCCTACTAAATATGTAAAAATATTCAGGTGAATGTAATTTTCTTATTTAAAAAAAATATACTAACATTATTTTACTACAAATAACCCATCAATAATGACGGGAATTCCTTCATATTAATAATTAATATAAATGGAGTTATGGCTACGATTAGTAGCGAGGTTACAATGTATATGTGATTTTCTAAAACCTGTGATGTAATTAATTAATTAATTTATATAACTTATTTAATTAATTAATTTAATGAGGCCCCGTGGCTAGCCATAGTGTTAAAAATTATAAAAAATAAAAATGGAGGGACAAAAATATTATAACAGTAAAGTTTGTTTTTCATTATAATATATGTTATCTTTTAAGTATAAAAAAATCCCGCAGTACATACGTGTGGAAATCAACTAAAAAACAAAACAAGTGAATTTTTATTCTTTTCTGTTTTATCCGTATCCCAAAGCTTTAAAGTTTTTTATATTCGTTCATAGATCAACATCAGAAGGATGAAAAACAGGTTATCGCCACTGGGCAATAACTCCTACAGGGGTTGGATAGTTTTACAGCTGGAATAAAAGCTTCCTTCTGTTTGAGTTACGTAATAAATTAAAGTGCAAATTTGTTGAAATATTCCACCCGGACTAGAGGCAGCCGAGAGAATCCTCCGGGAGACATTTTAGATTAAAATATTCTAATAGCATTAAGAAAAAAACTCGGTTTGAACAAGAATGTCGGAGCCGAGTGGGTTTTCTGTTCCCTTGTTGTGACGGGGACAAGTAAAAAAGAACGTCGATTTAATTTGCATATTGCTCACCAAGTTGTGTTTAATTTTAAAAGTTCCGCAAGAATTATAGTTGCAAGGGCCCTCCGCTGGGGGAAGACATTTTTATTTCGCTCTCGACATTGTTGCCTTTGCGAAGTTGGTCGTGCAGCGCGGCCAATACGCCGCTCGGGGGCAAAACTTTCCTCTAATGGACGATATTGATAGAAATAATAACATTCTCATTTTGTGTTTTTACGAGTTCTGAAAATATTTAAAATTAAAAATTTTGTTCATATAATTCAGAAAAAATTTAAACAGAATTATTTCTTGGATTGGATAAAAATAATCTAGGTAAATAAAATATATAATAAGTATCTACGAATGTTATTTGACGGGTACTTAAACAAATCGCCCATTTGTAAACCTCTCCAACGCAATTGTAAAAGTTTACGTAAATTTATTTAATAACCGATATAGTAGATAACCACTTTCGAACACTACTTTTAGTATATTGCTCAGCGGTATTTCTGATTCTATACCCTTCATTTGATTTTTACATAACAGTTCATTTTTATCGATCGTTTTAACAACTATATAAATATAGAAATACTTAAAAATAATTTCTTCTTCAAATGTAGCAAATTTATTTTGTGGTCACATAATTATAATTAATATAAATTAACTTTGTTTAAACCACTTATATACTGAAAAAAATCAACATGTTTCAAAGCCAATGGCTTCTTCATCAGAAGATTAAACCACTTATTTATTGATTTTTTTCAATAAATAAGTGGTTTAAACAAAGTTAATTTATATTAATTAAAAATAATTGTTTTCCTTTGTTGGTTTCCTTATTATCGTAATCGTGAGCTCTAATCAACACATCTGAATGTTTGACGATTCTCTTCTACCTTTTATTATAATTTTCTCTTCGAGCAATGTGCGAAAAATTGGAGGATGTGACTTAAAGAGATGAGGGAAATATCTTATATAAATCTTTAATTAATTCACAGCACACACATTTCAAAGCATCAAGTTTCTGTCCTTAGTGTCTACATTTACACTCTGTAGAAAATTTAGATACACAAAAAAATTAAACATTTCCTAACAAAAATGTGTGAAATGCTATGAAAAACGCTCTATTGCGACTTTGATTTTTGTATTTATTTCTTTTTCTCGTACAAAAACTAGATTCATTTACTCGGTAATTTCATTTGAGATTTATCTCTCGAAGTATTGTTCAAGTCGGGTCTCAAACCTAATGCGTCACACAAATGTCGAGGTTGGTGGGAAAATCTACACGTTTACAAAACAATCTGTGATACGTTTCCTTTGAACCACGACAAATAAGCTTATAATATATCTATCAGTTGATGGATGCTACCTACCTCAGAACAGGTATGTTTATATAACGGGATAAGAAGTTTAGATTTGCAAATATTAACTAATAAACTATATATGAGTTTTGTTTTTTTGTTTTACTGATTTATTAATTATTTTTAAATTAGTTGCAGTCTTTCAAAGTGTTATTTTACCAATAAATACCAAATATTCGAAGCTCAAATTTAACTATTTAGGAGTATTCAAATAGCCATGTTACGATAGTTTCAAAATATTTTGTTCTACAATATATATTTTCTTTTCAGGTAAGAATGACACCATTTTATCATCTTTAATGACAACGGATTCTAAAAGGTAAAAACTATAAAACATTATTATATTTATTAGATCGATTTACAGATTTCTTTTGATTTTATTTATTATTAATTTTTTTAAATATTATTACGCCGAAGAAGTTCACTATCTCTACGAGTATAATTAGAGAAAGATCTGTGACCATAATCCTCCACTCAAAAAACAATAACAATTTTATTGTCAATTACCATATAACTCGCAAAATTAATAACCATAATAATTAAATAACAAGAAATTTAAATTTTAGTCTGTCTGAAGTTACAAAAACTCTCTAGCGATGCGCTCTACATCAACATTTTTATCTCGCAACGTCATTTTCATAATGCGATATGAAACTTTGAAATATACATTAAGCTGTTAAAAAAAGTAACCCATAAAAACCAAGTTTTTATTATACTCCCTTTCTTTGTAAAATATAACAACAATTAAAGACGAATTAAATCATATAACATAAGACTAAACTTACAGTAATTTAATATATTTCTAAAATGTCAGATCGCCTTAACTAGAGCATGCACTCAGGCCATCAATATTAATATTAATATTAATGAGTTCTTTAAAAGTATAATTCATTACAACTTTGATTTATACCGGGATGTGATATTTAATTAATAAATTATTAAGTAAAAATAAGTGACTATTAGCTATTAAGCGTATACACAGTAATTTTGCTGTATGATTATTTTATTAAGAGACTTATAGGATCAAGGTTGGATCATCAACATATACACATAATTAGGCAATTTATTATTATGAACTGTTAATTTGTGAACTTTCAATATATCAGTTTTTGGGTTACTTATAATGTATCCATTATGGTTAAAACGTTCTTTCCAAATTGTAATCCAATTCTTCACTTAATTTACAGTAATAAGGATCCAAAATGATCATTATATTGGGTGAAAAGCATTAATTTTTTTTTCTGGTTTGTGTTTTCTGGGGTAGTATGCCTAGTTTTTACAACCTTTCTGGCCGACCTTTCGGATCCCATTGCAGGGCGCATCATCAGCCCCGATAATGGATCCTGCAATGGGATCCGTTACGTCGGCCAGAAATTATACGGCATAATACATATATAAAAAAGTAACCCATAAAAAACATTTTTTTACAATACTCCCTTTCTCATTTTCGGGTTTCGTGTCTACCACATGCGTCGGAATCCCCATACAACTTACTGATTTGTATAAAAAATTTATTAAAATTTCTAAAAATTATACTACAATTATTATTATTTTTTAACGAAAATTTGATAGATCTTCTTGATCGTCGCTAGGAGTCTACATGCAAAGTTTCAGCTCGATTGGATCACGGGAAAAGGGTCAAAAATCGATCTAAAGTTTTTTCGACGGCAAGCAAGCAAGCAGACGCCACGAGTTGATATAAAGGGAGTAAAAATAGTACGAAATAGCTATAGTAGTATGTTTGGTTACGTGTTTATTAATATTTAGAATACAGGACCACTGCTCATAGAGCTGCGACTCGAATTATGAGTAGTGATCCCGCCGTCAGACAGATGTCGGTGTCGTCGGTTCCCGAAATGCCGACCTCTGACTGGTCGTTGAAAATGCGCCTGAGCGTGCGGGCCCTGATTTTCTGATTGAATAATTACGTGGCGCAGGAACCCAGAATTCAGTTCTGCCCCTGCGTTCACCTCCAGATCTACTTGCGACTTTCTCTTCTTCTTTTCTCGACTCCTGCTTCAGACTTTGGACCGCTCTAAGATTCTCGGCGAATTTTTATACGACCTCGCTTTCGTCTGAGAATCTGCGATATCGGTGCCATCAGGTTGACCCGACCGTAGGGCGGTGGAATCACCCCCTATTTTCGCGCGTTCTCGTTAGAAACAGTAATTATTCAAAACACGAGATACTGTGGGAGTCATATACAGTGGAAGGACCATCGGTGCTGTGTTGCCATTTATGATGCCTTTAGAGTAAAAAAATTTCAACCTAGCGATGAATATGTGGGACCGGTATTGGAGCTTTCGCTCATGAAACGGTCATGCGGCACGCGGCGTGACCGTTGCGGGCACGCGTTGGGTTTCCATTCACTAGAGATGAAAAGACTGTGCTAAAAAAAAACTTTGGGAACGGTGGAGTAGCACAGCGTTACCTGATTAAAAATCGGCATAGTTTTTAATATGTGATAAAATATACATATACACAATACAGGTAAGACTTTTTAAAGGTCCCTTTATATAATTATGTAAAGTAAATGTACATATTTGCATTATTTTAGTAAATTATTGTAAAATCATGGCAAATCGAATTTGCGTGCGCTTCCGCCGACGTTTCAATAGCAACTGAATACAACGACGCGGTCGCCTGCTCGTTTCAGTCGCATGCACTCCGTCTTTGTCTAGCACGTGTTACCCGACTCTATCGTACTCTTTCTATATTGTTTTTTCTTTCGCCGAAACCCAAGCAACCGCCATCTCTGTCCTACATGAAATGTATGATTTAACTGCGATGCACAATATACTGCTCTCTCTTGCACACTGGCCGAAAATACGAGAGTAATGAATAAATATTTTTTAATTAAAAAATCCGTACATTCCTAACAGTTTAATTTAGTAATTTTGGTGTGAAAATGTCTATTCGATGATTACAAAAAATGTGACGTTTTAGTTTTCGTAAATAAGGTAGATATTTTATATTTTGTATGACAGGTAGACCTACGTTACATCACCGACACACAGGAGCTAGAGATGAAAAATGGATTTTTTATATAAAAAAACCTTTTAAAAAACACATTTCCTTTCTGTAGGCCAGTCCTAGTTAATAAACATCGCAATACGTGCGAGATATTGAAACACAATGCGAGACCGCACGCAGCGAAAATTACGATGATATATCGGAAACTTTTACTACCTCCGACTTTTTCTCTGACATTGTACCTTCAGAGTATCATTTAATCCGGTCTGTGGAACATTCGCTTCGAGAAGAAAATTTATTTCAAACCAATGTACGATGTCAGAAAACATCTAGTTTTTTTTAAATCAAGACCACAAGAAAACGCAATAGGCATCGAAAAATTTACCAAATTGTGACAAATTATCTTTTGAATATTCTGTATTTTTCACTCTTAAAATACCGATTTTCTTTAAAAAAAAACTTACATAATAAATACATAATATTGAAAGCCTTTTTTTTATATTTTATACACCATCACTTTTTAATTAGCTCATAAAAATGTTTTTTTTATAAATAATAAATAATTTGATCATGGTACATAGGTACCTACTTAATTTTTAACATAATGCATTATTATAGAAAGTCACATGTATATGCTTTTTATAGCAAAAATATCCGCACAAACTCAGATATCACAACCACAAAGATATCAAATATCAAAATCACGAATCCTCGCAAATAACACAAAAAATATTTATGGTAATTCAATAAAAGACAACGGCTGGTAAAATAATACTTTTCCCAAACAAAAGTGATTGTGTTCATCGCAAATTTTAAACTGTGTTCAAAATTGTTTAAATTCGGAAGTTTTCAGTGGATGCAGTTTCTGACATACCTACACACGGACAGAGTAATCAGCCTGACTACCAGTATAACATAAGTTGGAGGTGGTCTCCAGCGACCGTCGCGATGAAAGTACTTCCACATTAGTTCCGGGAAGAAATAGCGACCGGTACCAGGGGAACAGATGTAAGTAAGTGATTGCCTCTCCCCAGCGCAGCGCTGAAGAAGCCTTCACCTGTAGGACGGGATATATACGGCGCAGCGTGAGCAAACTGCAGGTTACTTTACTCATGTGAAATTATAACACCCTAGTAGTTAGGTGTATTTTGTCACGAGAAGAAAACATCCTGAATTTTGTCGTTAGGTAATTGAATAATTATTTGGAAAATGAAAAAAAATTATCGCCGTTCGTGTTAGTCACACTTTGAATAACGTTGCACTTTGGAAACGTTCTTCAAAGTGTGACTTTCATTGTAACTCGATTGAATATTAAAAAAAAATCTCTTTAAACTTTGTAATCTTTCAAATTATTATAAAATTAAATGAGCTTTGCGTATTCATCGTATGTAGGTAAGTTCCTATTTCTGGATTAGATTCAATAATAATTTAGTCTATTAACATTTCAAATATTATTGTTTCCGTCACTATTGTTGGGTTTTCAATGAGTATTGATAAAATTTGTACGTTATTGCTGTATGTGAGAATTATGTATATTTTTATGACCTGAATAGTTATAACACCATAAAAATATTTATTTAGATGACAAACGTATGTCGTATTTGAGATGATTGAAATATTATTTAGTACCTATATCCATTCTGAGAAAATTAATTAAGCAAATATTTGATTTAATTTGGTTAATGTAACCTTACAAAGTAAAGGTAAAAATAATACAACCGTATGTACCAGCCAAACTAGAAGAAATATATTTTTTAAAAATATAAATTTATATATTTTAAATCAAATCCATCAAGTGTTTAAAAAATGATTGCATTGTTAACGAAAATTTTTAAAATACAAAGACATATCTTTCAGATGCATTAAGGCTATCCTAAAGATAGACAAGTATTGTAATACATACTTTGTTGCACCGAAATCTTCGAAGAGGGCATAAAAAGGGCATATTACCCAGCGCATTATATCACATCGGTAGGAAAATCCTTTGAGAAGAGAACCGCCATCCGTAGAGCTCATTAACTAACTAAATAATTATGATTAATTAGTAAATCTGATTATATTGATTTATATATTGTCATCAAGAATACGCCTGCGTGCAAAAATTCAGCTTGATTGGACATTAAGAAGCAGGTGAAATATCGATTATAAGATTTTGTCTAGACAACCAGGTGAAGCTAATATAAGCGTGGTGAAATTGGCCGCACGGGTATCATCTGCGGTACGGAATGCCTGTTTCATTACAGAATTTAGCTTTACGTAAGCTGCATTAATTGTCAACTTTTATTTTTGTGAAAATTTGCAATACGATATAAAAAAAGTTGTGATTTAAGGCTTTTTTTTCATTTTTGCGTTACATTAATCTGTTCAAAACTTGCTCTTGTTGATTTTGATTTGTATCGTAAATATTGAAGTTCGTGTATATATTCGTATGAATAAATTCTATTAACCACTGATTGTGCAAATTATATTCATATTTCAAGATGGTAATTGTTTTTGGGTTTAGACATGATACAATAGATCGGTTCAATTACATATTTAATTTTTTCACTCTCAATGATTCATCATTTACATCACTAGTAAAGGTATAGAAGAAACAATCCATATTATACACATTCATACGAAGGTAAACGTTAAACCAGACAAATGTTACAGCTGCCCGATATTTTACAATTAACAACAAGCGATAGTTTACGGAGAACCTGCGAGTCTTCTTCCCCTTTATAATTTACTAATTCCATAGAAGTGAAATGCGCGGCAGTCTGCTGAGGGATTTATGAAACAACCCTATCGCGGATAGAGGCGACATTAGAGCGAGAATTAGCGTTCCTTATACTCCGTAATGTCCTACCGTAATTATATCCCCGTAGTAATTACTGCCACAAATCAGAAGCTCAAGCCTTTATTAAACACCGTGCATCAAGGCTCTCAGCTTCAAGTGTAAGAAGAAAGCGACCTGTAAAATTTATTCGGAGAAATTCTTTGTCTGCGAGAAAAATGTTAAAATTACTCGCAAATACTCTGCTATAAATTTTTCGTTTCAGATAATCGGAAGCTATTATTTGTTTATAACACTTACGATTATAAATATCCTTTACTTGGTTGCATATTTTTCTTTATAAACCAATAAACCGGTATATTTTCAACGTTGTATGACAAAACTCGTACAATATATTTTAGAAATAGATGTGGGATAAAAAATCAAGTGATGTAGGTGTATGTATATTTTATATTTTTTAATGGAGACAATTTATTGTGAAGTTTCAAGAATCAATGAGAAAGATAATTTAGTATATAAAAAAATTATTTCGGCCGGTGGTAATCAAAAAATTTACCAAAGTGGGGGTTCACTCTTACAAGTCGTTTTCAACAATAATTAGTATAAAAAGACACTTTAAATACGTTTTAAATGTATATATAAAATGTAAAATTTATATAATAACACAAAAATATTTATATATTATCGTATATTTTGTATCTGTATTTCACTTGATTAATATTTATATTAGACTAGCTGTTCGAACCCGGAGTTGCACGGGTTAAGGATTAAATTGAAAATAAATTTGTGGGGGTAAACAAAGGTTTGAATCGAACGTATAGATTTGCATCGAAGATATATCAGGGGGAGGGCAAGAGGAAAAGAATAGGGGGAAATGTCTCCTATCTTACCAGCCGGGTCCAAAAGAATAGGTTTCCAAATTTTGAGTCCGATCGGTCAAACGGTACCGATTTGCATCGAAAATATATCAGGAGGAGAGAAAAAGGTAAAATAATAGGGAGGAAACATTGCCTATGTTACCCGGCGAGTATTAAAGAACATGTTACCAAATTTTTAGTTCAATCGGTCAAACAGTACAGATATGCATCGAAAATATATCAGGGGGAGGGGAACCGTTTTAAAAATAGAAGGTAAATATCGCCTTTGTTACTCGCCGAGTCCTAAAGAATAAGTTTCCAAATTTTGAGTTCGATCGGTCGAACGGAACAGATTTGCATCGAAAATATCTCAGAGGCAGGGGTAGGGGTAAAATAATAGAGAAGAAATGTCGCCTAAGTTACTCGCCGGGTCCTAAATCATAAGAATGCAAAATTTGAAACGAATCGGACAAACGTTATAGATTTGTATAGTGAACAGACAGACAGACAGACAGACGGATAAATATTGAGTTGTATAGACATAGATTGATATTGAAGTAAATTTACTTGATTTTTTCACTACATAAAAATTCTATATATCTTTGTTCTGTAAAGATATACTAGACGTATTTTTACAAAACAATGACCTTGTATATTAAAAAAATATTTTAGATAATAATAAAATATCTAAGATAAATCCTTTGTGATTCATGAATTGACAATCAAAGAGATTACTCGACATCGATTGTCATTTATTTTCTACAGAAAATGTTCGCATTCCACTAGATCTCTAAATTTTATTTTTGATATTGGCGTTGTATTGGAGGCTAAAAAGGAACGATTAATCGGAGTCTTGAAAGTTATTGAATAATGAGAGGGGAAAAAGTAAGTAAATGTCTGTTAATAATAGTTTCTCAACTGAATGGCCGTGCTCGTGAACGACTCACATATAAAAAATTCGTTTCACATTAGTTTTGTATGGATGATTGGCATAGTTTTCTCTTCTAGAGCTGGGGAAAGTTAAATTATTGCTCAAAGGACTTGAAATAATACAAGTAATACACTTATTTTAGGGAAGAAGTTCGAGAAGGTCGTGAATTGGTTCCTAAACTTAGCTGTCCCGTTTGATAAAATTGTTTGGACAAGAACTATTAAATACTTTTAATATAACTTCCGGTCATAACATCTAGTACTTAATTAAAATAAATAATTAATATACAGCTAATGTTTTATAAATTATTACCATTAACTCTGCGTTAAAAGGGGTGTTCAGGTTTTGATGCAATTGTGAGTTAGAGGTCTTATAAACTTTTCACATAAACCAATCTTAAAATAAGCTATGCAGATACCGCGCAATGTATATTGGAAATAATAACAAATGTAGAAAAAATACAAAAAAAGAGAAAACTTCGAGGATTCTGTCGAAAAAGAGATAAATTAGCTAAATACTTCATTTAGGCGTTAGCATATAATATTTTCATATATTTCGTTTGAAAAACAGTCGGTTATTACAGTTTATTTTTAATATTAATTAGAGGAATAAATTTTGATTAAAACAAATCACAAATATAATTGAACTTTAAGTAATCAGAGTTAAATGTTTGTATACATTAAATTCCGTTTTCTGACAAAGTCGCAGAAAGTGACGTAGCGCCTCCTGTCCTTGGACCGTTATTTTATTTGTTATTTTTCATATCACTATCAAAACTATTTCTTAATTTTCTTTATATATTTTACCAACCAATAATTTGGTTTTTCAGTTTAACAACACAACTAAACAAAAAAAATTCATTAAAATTTTATTAAATGAATAATCTCAATACATTAGCGATAAATAATAAATTAATAATAAGAAATATTATTTATTTATTTAAAAAAATCTCGAACACAAAACACATTTTGTACAATCGACATTTCCTAATCATTTCACATCACTCCAATTTTTTAATGTATTCAAAGCCGTCTGGCGCGGAGCGTTTGTCTCCAGCGAGAGCCACTTGGCGCGAAGTGGGAAGTTGGAAAGAAAAACATTCGCCACTCAGGTGGCCGCCATAATTCGGGGCAATGTTTTCACGACGTAAAAGTAAAAGTTTGTCACGAGCAGGTGGCGATTTTACTTATTCATGTGCGGAAGAGCCTGGCGAGCGGGTAGCGCGGCGCCGCGCCGGCGCACAGTGGACAATATATTATCATTCATTTACTGTTAATATTAATAATATCATACAGCAATAGTAAGAAATAAATCAAAAAATAGAAATATTATACAATAACTATAATTCGGCAGAAAAGAATAAAGTTTGTCAAATTAAAGAGAATTAAATTAAGAAACGTACCTGTCGAAGTCGAAATACCATAGCAACCCTTGCATTATTGATGGTCGCGTGAAATTTATCGTAAAATAAAAAAAACGTCATGGAATTTACTGCAAGTTATTTAAAATATTCCGAGACTGTGTGCACTAAAAAAATTGTTTTATAGTGAACTGCAGCAGTATGGAAAAAACCTACGTAATTAACCCTTGTATATTATTTGAATCAAAACTTGTGACTAAATGGCATTCTTGTAATAGAACACTAAGTAATTTTTTAATTAAAGAAGTAATCTAGCAATTACAGAAGTGCATTTTACCATCTATAACACCACCAACGAATGATGAAATACCTTGAGGAGAATTGGAAAAAAAGCCTGAAAAGAAATGGGCTAACTTGTCTCTATTCCTCAACAGGGTAGTGGCAATACAAATGCCGGCAAAACTACAATGAAAGTATATCTTATTTGATGAAATTGTAACGGATAAAATGAAGGTCTGTCTTGGTATTGTCGTAATGCGGCCTTTCGTCCAGTGTGCGGCGCCGAGCTCGCTTTAGTGCAAAGTCTTGTTCCGCGCGGCCGCCGAGCGTCGCGAGCCGCCATCATCGGTCTGGGGGCTTTTTTGCCCGAGTGAGCTTTTAGTTGGAATGGCGCTCGACACGAGTTCCGATTATTTGAGCGGACGTACACGTATTGAAGCGGGGTACACACGCAGCTACGGCGCTGCGTGTGTACCCTGCTTCAAAGTTACGGACATGTTTATGCAAACACGTGTAGTTTTGTACAGTAAAGTACGGTACCAATCACGCATAGGTATAAATCAGGTCCAGGTGGAAAATGCGAATACGATTTAATCGAATTTATGGTACGATTAATACTTTTAATTAGTTCATCTTAACGGTGCCGAAATATAAAACCCAAGTCACTGTAAAAAGACTTTGAAAAAAGAGGCTTTGAAGCTTTGAGCTATTGTTGTAGGTATAACAGGAGATTACTAAACGTTGTAGTTATAACAGGAGATTACTAAACGTTGTAGTTATAACAGGAGATTACTAAACGTTGTAGTTATAACAGGAGATTACTAAAAATTTCCTAGACGCCGAAATTGAAAAATGGAGACATTTAAAAAAATATATATATATATAACTATAAAAAAAATTTTCAAGAAGAAAAAAAACATGGCGTAATTAATTTATTCTGAATAAAAAATAAACATTGAAATTTTGGTACTTTCTATCACATTACCAACCATACATCCTTTTCTGTGGTAAAAGTTTACTAAATTATGATAAAAATAACAGCTGATATATTTTTTTTTGTCAGGTATTTGCCACTTATTAAAGAAAAACAAAAAATGGTAAAAACCTCGGTATTTTGTTGCACAAATACGAATGGAACTGGAATTATGATTCACTAGTTTCAAGCCAGTGACAATTGCACCTGGTAAAATGGCAAGTGTACTGAATATGGTAGAAATAGCGATACTTTGGCGTAAATCCAATTGCGATCGATGGTATGATAGAGTAAAAAATTAACAATATGTAAATGAATATAAATGTTGCAGATATAATCACCTAGATCAGTTGTGATGAAACTAGGACCGCGTACCGTAAATGATGGTACGTACAGCAAGTTAGCTAAGAGAATGATTAACATATTCATTATTTTCCAAAATTAAGTTTATAAAACGTGATCAAGACGTAGATTGATTGACGAATCCAATGCGTTTCATATTACTAAAAGTAACAACATTTTAAGTAGATTTCAGTATTTAGTATCGAATACGATGCAGTGAAAATCTCATTTTTATATAACTGATGTAGATTTTCATTGAATGTAAGTTCATTTTTATGAAAACTTTTTAATAAATTTTAGTTTTGTCCCCCATTACAAATTTTTCTAAAGGATGAATAAGGAACAATATAAACTAACTACGGAAGGGTGAATGAACCCATCCAATCTTATCGGACCGTGTTATTAAATTATGACACGGTCCCAACGTGATGTTTCCAAGTAAAAAATAATAATACAGCATCATGGTAAATTATAGATAACTCATACAGACGAAATTATATTTTTTATGGGAAAGTAGGTATGAAAGTCTTTAGGTGTTCATAAGGCTTACGACCTAACAGACGGCTGGTTTAAGTGATCACCTTACACAATGTAACGTTCACCACTTCCATCCATGATAGAATACCACATCTACCTATCAAAATTTTGGACGTTGTATATGGTTAAGTTTTTCAAACGTTTCATATGTATGTTGTTATTATCATCAGCGTGACAGCCATCCACATCTTTTTCATTCCTCTTAATTAACCACAGATGTCACTAATGGTATATCTATTTTTGATAGGATTTTTTTTAAGCAATATCCTTTATACATAAAAAGTGTTATGTATCTTATATACAAAAAAAAAATACATAAAATATATAATTTCGTATCTATGAGACATCTATAATATACATATCTTGATTAATGGTGTCCGTGGGACGAAATCCATTACTGTGTTCTGAAAAATTTACAGAAACTCAAAATATTCTAATTACAGTATAATTGCTTTTTGTATTTAATTAAGTTGAGAATAAAAGAGCAGCATTGCAACTCAGGTACACAATGCTTTATATCTTTTCCACTTTCATTCCTGCAATAAAAGCGAGACTTTCATTCTCAACTGTGTATGTTCTATTTGCTAATGGGCATACATTTTGTTGAACTTTTTGATTTAGGTTTTACTGATTTACGGTTTAACATTGCACTTCAATGTCACATGATTATGTGTGTGTTAAAAATATTTTATCTAGAAAATTTTTCAAATTTTTTTTTCTTTTAATTGTATTTTCTGTATATATATATTTAAATTCTTTTATTATCGATTATGTCGACTTCGAAAACAGGAAGCAATAGCGGTGCATTCGAGATCTCCAAATATTATTTTAATTACAAATAATGCAGGAAATCGTTGTCTCATGATCGGCATATTCTTTGTTTTGTAAAAATATACTGATATTTCTTGTAAGAACATATTGTAATACATCGCTAACCTTTCATTGGATGGAGTTTTCTAAGGATTACAAAGGTTAAGGTCTTATCCATACACCAGATGATTTAGCGCAGAACATTCCTATTATAACAGGTGTTCTATAAAGCGAGCCTCGCACAATATCTATTGACTAAGAGTATTATATATTGGTCATTGTTTGCTCAGGGTTTAGTACACGAGGCGCCAGATGGGGTTGTATTAACATTGTTCCGGAAGCACGAAGAATTTAGGCGACAAAATTTTACGGAAGAAGGCATTTATTAAAATAACACGCTTGTAAAATAAATACGGATGAATTATATTTAATTTATAAAAATGTATTTTGTGTTCACCACTTATTTTATATTGAAAATATCAACATGTTTTGCAGCCAATGGCCCCTTCCTCAGGATACAATATAAACCAATAAATTAAAAATCAAAAATCGAAGTAACGACAATCAAAATATAAAAAAATGTATATGGGAAATGAATAATAATACTAATAGAGTCCGTTCACTTTAGGTAAGCCACTTGCATTAGTGTGAGTAATACCCTCTGTAACACGCAAATTGTGTAGTAGTATTCACTTTTCAAAGCAATTCAAAAGCGCTTTAGTAACACTCTGACCGGCGAGCGAAGCGGTCGTCTCTTTTTTTAACATTTTTTTGCTTAAAGTTACGGTGACCACAAAATTGCGAATATATCTAAGTTAGGAAAGGGAAAAACGCTTTCAGGTCAAGCAAAAGAGATAGTTTTAAATGTATTTAAATATCTCGAAAAATTATATAAAACCAGGAACTCGGTAATTATTAACTACTAGCCGTAAAACCGTGAAAAATCACGGGACATAGTAATAATTAATAACGACCCTCGAACCTGACCCGCGCGCTGATTGACTTGTCACACTCAAGCGCCTGGGTCTCATTAGCGGCTAGTCATTATCAGTGTTGTAATTATAGACTAATTCCAGAGAGTTACGAACAGACTGATATTCAAAATTGGGATAGGTGATGATTGTCGTGTTGTTTTTTGAGGTAACCATGTTCACAAATAAGTTGTTTGCAACCAAGGTTACAAATAAAAAATAATCCTAACAGCGCCATCTATCATTACACACATATGATACATTCATTCGAAGGCAATATAATTATTGAATTATTTTATAAGCTGCACATAAAACATAAAATTCAAAGTTTGAGTACTTATTTATCTTTTTATTTTAGATCATTTAGGTCAGTAGAAGTCATTGACAACGCATCTTATCATAATAAGGTCCTCAATCCTGCTCCTACCTCAAATTTGAAATAGGCTGATATGGTTACATCGCTTTTAAGAGAGGGCATAGAATTTACCAGTACTATGCTGAAGGCAGATCTCTATAACATTATAAATTTGCATAAAACGAAACACAAAGAGTATGCAATAGATTCTATTTTCTAAGAATATGGACACGAAGTATTAAGATTGCCACCATATCACCCGGAGCTCAATCCTATTGACAAAATATGGTCACACATTAAAGGATATGTGGCCTCTAATAATGTCGGTATGACATTGGAATCTGTGAAGAGATTAGTTTTGGAAAAAAAAGTCGATAAGATAACTATCAGCGAATGGGAAAATGTTTGCAAACATACAAAAGGAATTGAAACTGAGTATGCGACAAACGACATTCAAATGGATGAAGTCACAGACTTTCATCAATTTAACATAAATTTAGACGAAGATTCGAAGTACGATACGGGCGACAATAGTTTATCTGAATAAAATTCATTAAAAAAATTTGAAATTATTTAATTTTATTAAAAAAACATAAGGTCAATGTTTTCATTTTATTTAATAACAAATTTAAAATCATTCTTATTACTCCCTTTATATTAACTCGAGGCGTCTGCTTGCTTGCCGTCAACAAAAACTTTGGATCGATTTTTGACCCTTTTCCCTTGATCCAATCGAGCTGAAATTTGGCAAGCAGACTTGTGGCGACGATCAAGAAGATCTATCAAATTTTCGTTAAAAGAAATTAATAATTATAGTATTATATAATTTCGGATTTTTAGAAATTTTATTGGTTTTTTTAAATTGGAATCATTTGAAAAGTTTGATTAGCAACGGCGCGGCGGCCCGATAACGTCGCGGAATATTTTCTAAATTTCAATTACTCCGTCGGTATAATAGGTACATCACTACGAATTTCGAAAATTTACAAAACAATTGGTTCACAGATGACAGCAAAATTGCGTTTTTTGGGAAAAAATCAAATAATAATTTATTTCTTTTAGATTTCTGCTTAGTTTTGAAGAATTCTACATTACTCAAATCTGATTCTGACTAAATCATTTGACGCAGGAAATTCATAAGGTACGATATTGATGATAATTGAATCTATCAAAATCTTGACATCTCAAAACATCTGACATTTTAGAAATATATTAAATTTCTGTAAGTTTAGTGCTATGTTAGGTATATGTTTTAATTCGTCTTTAATTATTGTTATATTTTACAAAGAAAGGGAGTATAGTAAAAACTTTGTTTTTATGGGAAGCTTTTTTTTTAAAACGAAATCAGATAAGCTATTGGATTCTAGTTACAGTTACGAATAGATTTCAAAATAATTATTATTTGGGGATTTAAAAATTTAAAAAATGTTTTTTTATGATGCTTCTATGTTTATATTAGGTTAAGAAAATGAAATACTGTTTACATATTTTTTTGCGTCTAACATTTACACAAAAAAAAATGTTTCGAGTTTTTACTGTAACTCACACCAATGCAAGTGGCTTTCTGAAAGTGAACGGCGTCTACCAACAAATACTAGTACTAACAAAAAAAATTAAAAATAACTATTTGTAAAAAGGACGTGACATTATTTATAATATTCAATTAACAATTCACACTTTTCCTTATTTCACAATTGATAATATATCAAACTGTAATTCTGTATAATTTGTATGTAAAATTCGTGAACTCTTATTAATATTGTAACGGTACGTGGCTTTGGGAGGCAAATGAAAAGACTGAAAATTAATTTAGTATAATTTATTACCAAAAAAAGTCCTGGACACGAGTTAAATTGTGGTACCATTCTTAATTGTACAGTCGCTATATGTCTTCCCCATTTATTATTGAGTTGTTCCTTAATTCGCACTAATTAATGATATCTCTGTTGCTTAGATCACTTCTGATAAACTCCGTTCAAAGTTCACTCATATAAATTATTCGCCTCGGTATTCTTCATTCACTTGCGCTGGTCACACACTAATATCGCATATCGTAATATCTCAATTACTGATAACACTAGTTCGCTTGGTAGTATCACGAAGAAGTCGCCTTGTTAACGTCACAAACTGAGTTCCTGAGCCCCCGTCACGTGACTTCTTATGTAGCAAAAATTCCTTCGAAAGGTTTATCCTAGAGGTAACGAGAAACATGTGGAACTTTCTAGACCATTCTTCGTAGTCTTTTAATAAGGCGATGGAATGTCGTAGAATTCTCTAGACAGATAAGTGGTCACGCTGAGTGACGTCAAATTGCATGCAAAACAGTCCGTGAACGTTCCTCAGTTAGCGGACCGCCATCACGTGACACCGCTGTTTATTTTCAGCACTCAGTAGATACATAGTCTTGCTACTATATAAGAAGAATGATCCATAGCCAAAAGATGATTCGAAAATTCGGAATAAATTTTGCTACTTGAACACAACCTTAACTCTTACATTAAGATTTGAACATGTTTTTATTTAATAAACTAGCATATTATATATAAATCAATGGCTGTCGTGTTTATGGTCTCTACTTCAACATAATCTTCTTAAGAATAACGAAGTAAGTGTTTGAAAAATAAATTTTTGTGAGAAATTTTTAGCATATTTTTCTTTTAATACCCAATAAATTCATTGAATTGCGTCTTCGATAGGTAGAAAATTAGGAGGTCATAAGTAGGTATTACTTTTATGTAACTAATTTTTATTTTTAACAATGTAAGCATGTGTTTATATTATTTATTATACATATTAAAAACTAGCTGTTTATACCCGGCGTTGCACGGGTTAAGGATTAAGTAAAAAATAAATTTGTAGGGGGAAAAAAAGGTTTGATTCGAACGGTATAGATTTGCATCGAAAATATATCAGGGGAGGAGAAAAGGTAAAAGAGGAAGGAGGAAATATAGCCTATGTTACCCGCCGAGTCTTAAAGAATGAGTTTCCCAATTTTGAGTCCAATCAGTCAGACGGTACAGATTTGCATCTAAAATATGTCAGGGGGAAAGGAAGAGATAGGGAGGAAATATCACCTATGTTACTCGCCGAGTCCTAAAGAATAAGTTTCCAAATTTTGAGTCCGATCAGTCAAACGGTGCAGATTTGCATCTAAAATATGTCAGGGGGAGACGAAGAGGTATGAGAATAGGGAGGAAATATCGCCTATGTTACTCGCCGAGTCCTGAAGAATAAGTTTCCAAATTTTGAGTCTGATCAGTCAAACGGTACAGATTTGCATCGAAAATATTTCAAGGGGAGGGGAAGGGGGAAGAGAAAGAATAGGGGAAATGTTGCCTATGTTACCCGCCGGGTCCCAAAGTATAAATATGCAAAATTTCAATCGAATCGGACAAACGGTGTGGATTTGTATAGAGAACAGACAGACAGACAGACATTGAGTTTTATAGGTATAGATACCTGTTAAATGAAATGCAAAGAAGTGGGAAGCATTTTTGAGGACGGTATGTATGTATTAGAAAGAAGTGTGTATTAGAAACCAAGTGAGTTGAATGTGTGAAAAAATGCCAGGTAGTTCCCCCGGATTTTCGTACGGGAATGCCGAGCCGTGAGTATAAAAGAGTTGAACAATGCACAATCAGATTAAAAGATATGGATTTAAGACGAATATATCCAGTTTATTTAGTATTTAAGCACGTTTGAACAAATGTGAGGAATTAACTGGCTTGGAAGATGGGGAAAATTTATTTTTAAATTTATATAGAAATATAGATATATTGATTTAATAAATTATTTAATATTTTTTGATTCATTTTTGTAAATTGTTAGTTCATTGAGATTAAAATTATCTGTTAAGGGTTCTTTAATTATTGTTTAGATTTTTCTCTTGTATGGATAATAGACGAGATTTTTAGTACGATAAACTAATATAAATTATGTATTCATTTTGAATTTTGTGTTCTTTGTACTCGTACACGAGTAAGCGTTAAATAAATAAATTATTAAGAAAACCGATCGAAACTGAAACAATGATAAAATGATGATGAATATATAAATGAAGTTAGTTAATGTTATACTGCCAAGTAGATTATAAAAACTTAAAATATTGCGTATCTACACCCCCATTGATAGCTCATTTTGAGTTTGGGTTGGGGAAGGGAGGGGCTGGGGCAGGCCCATATTACGCCCAGTCACGCCAAATCGACATCAATCACTCGTTCGGCCATTACCGATCGAGTGAATATTTGCAGACGCCAAGTGTTAATACCTTATTAAAGAATAAACTTGTCAAAGGGATGTTTTCCATTCACAAATTTGAATATTTAATGCAAATTTAACTACCGAAAACATACTAATTATATGCTCTAAAATATACACCCCGTATAATATGTCATTTGTGTATATTATAGATATCTCACAGAGATGAAACTGTATTAATTATGGGAAAGTTGGTATAGACATCATTTGGGTGTACACAGGACTTATGACCTGTCTTTTTATGGTTGGCTTAAGTGATCACTTTACACAATTGTAACATTCGCCATTTCCACCCATGATAGAATATACCATGCTTATTCATTTTTTGGAAGTTGTATATATGTTCAAATTGCGTGGAAAGCTTTCATATATGAGTTGTAAGC